>BSBM01000030.1:27355000-27375000 GCA_027924585.1 Larix kaempferi | reverse complement strand
AATATAGGGTTTCTGCCTCTTCCAGATCTGAGTCATAAACAGGTGACCTTGGAAAAAAGGTCATAACTTGGGCTAGGAAGCTCCAAATGAAATTTCGTAAAAAGTGACAGGTAATGCACAGACTGCACTTTATCAAGTAATGTTTTCAGAGGTAGAAACAGAACCAGCAATATGTGGCACGCTGTACAGGTTTGCTCTCCTGTTTTATCCCATAAACAGGTGACGTTGCGACACTAGGCATAACTCTCTCTCAGAGAATCCATTTGAGATCAGAACTGTGGGCTTGGAAAGATGACAGGTTGGGATATCATAGAAAACAATTTCAGACCCTATGGATCGAAAAGTTCAGTGTGAAACCAGAAACAATCAGGTACATATTTCTGTCAAAACAGAATTATTTTTGAGCACCTTCATTCATGGCTTTCGGAATTTAGGGTTTCGGAGAAAGTTGGAATTATTGTAATCAGAGACCATGGCTGAATGCTACTCATCAAAATCAAAATTTAGATACCAATATCAGAATTTTTGGTTGGGCAGAAGGTCGGGCATGATCATACCCTAGTTCGGGACTTTGATTAGAAAAGTGGAAAATTAGGGCTTCTGTAAAAATGAGAATTTTTGAAATCTTTGACCATGGTTAGAAGCTCCTCAGAAAAATAGAATCTTAGAGATTTGGGTTGAACCTTTTGATTGGGAAGAAGGGTGGGCTTTATCAAACCCTAGTTCGGGGTCATGTCCAGTGAATTCGGAAGTTTCAAAGACAAATTTGAGGGGTGAAACTTTGCAGTTTTCAAATTCTGAGTATACCAGTTTGATCAGCTCATCAAGGCACATATTTCTATCCTTTTGGAAGTTTGAAATTCAAAGTTTGAATTTTTAGGGTTTCTCTGACAAACCCTAATCTAGCTCAAGATCTAGTTCCTGCAAATCAAGTGGATTGGGTTAATCCTAGAAGAGAATGGATTGGTCATTTGCATAAGTGAAGAAGTTCATGTTTCAGAGGGAGATGAGGCTAAGGCCTTACATAAGAAGATTACAAGCAATCTCGATAGGTATGACTTATCCAGGTATGTTTCAAGATTTGTTCATGATTAAGTCTATGGTATGTTTGTCTTCATATTATTACGATTAGTACAATCTTGTTTAAATTTAGACTTGTCGTATGACCTTAATAAAATAATGAATGCATGATAGAAGATATTCATTGATTAGGGTGTTGACACTTATGATTGTACTAATGCATTATGGTGGCGTATGAGGTTTATGTTGTCCGCTAACATGAAAGGTACACCAAGAAAGACAATGATGTTCTAGTTCAAGAACATATGATAATGGTGACATGAAGACAAAGATTCATCCATTGTCATGGATCACATAGAAGATCCATTTACGAGGTCTGTATAACTTGGTTCTATAATGTTAACTTATGAGATATGAAGGTTACTAGCACAAGTCATTGAAGAAGAACAAGAAGACATCATGTGAGTATGTTATACATAACTAGCTAACATACTAATCCAAGAATGTTTTTCCTATATCAAGTTAGAATCCTACCTTGTTTTTCCTATAACATGGCATGATTGATAATGATTATTCATGAGTTTGAGTAATCATGGGTGTAGGCATATTATGTCTCTTACTTTAATTTATAATATGACTAGCCATAAGAGTCCTTGAATACTAATGCTTATTATTTCTGTTTGAAATGATCATGACTATACATGTTTAAGATTATTGTGTTTTGATAGTATTAAGATTATACTAATGAATGTGTGATTATGTATGAGACCTCGAGGATAACACAATGATGATACTAATAAGCATGCATAGTGATTAAGGATGGATATAAGTTCAAGGATAGGTAATTATGGGAGCAAAGATCAAGATGGAGCAAACTCCAGTTTTTCCTACAAGGGAGCAAAGATCGAGAGGGAGCACACTCCAATTGTTCCTACAAGAAAGCAAAAATCAAGAGGGAGTACACTCCAGTTGTTTTTGCAAGGAAGCAAAGATCAAGAAGGAGCACACTTCAGTAGTTTTTGCAAGGATGCAGATATTCAGAGGGAGTTGACCACTTCTCACAATCCACATCAAAATGAAGTTGCTGAAAAGAAGCAAAGACTGAGAGGGAGTCAACCCAACAAACAAACAAAGATAAGTATTTGAATTATCATTCCTTGCATATTTTATTGTTTAAATAATACTTTTCAATAATACTCATGTTCCTAGAATTAGGTTGTGTATTATGCATATTAGAATAGTTGCATTGATGAATAGTATACTACTAATATACATGGGTAAGTGGCCTATGGCACTGTACAACATTCCATTGCTACTTATCTAGACTGAAACCTCTTTGCTGACATGTTGGGAGTTGTGCACACTCTTAACAATGTTCTGGTAGAGATTGGAAGGCATCTAGAAAGTTACGGGATATGGATAAATGTTGTATTGAAGCATTGGCTAAGATAATTGCATGACTGTATGACATATTTCTTTATGTGTAAGAATTTGTTCTGAAAACTACGAGATGTTTTCTAATCATGCAATTTAACTTGTTGTGTAGGAAAGATCGTATATCATCACCTACAAAAGAAGGACTACAACATTTGTTCAGCAACAAAGTTGTCTATTGAAAATATTGAAGATATCAAAGTTCCCAGGATCTGGGAAGAATACCATGATCTAGAAGTACCAGTCGATCATGAAGATGTTTGGGATGCAGTCCCAAGACCTGAAGGAGAGTCTGTAGTGACTTCCAAGAGGATCTACAAGATCAAGCATGCTGTAGGTGGTAGCATAGAGACTTTTGCTCCTGTAGCCAGATACACTTTAATTAGATCCGTACTTGCTCTGGCTATAGTGATGAAATAGAAGATACACCAGATGGATTTCAAGACAGCTTTCTTGAATGGTGTAGTTGAAGAAGAAGTGTATGTGGAGCAGCCACTTGGTTCTGAGACACATGACAGGGAGTCATATATGTGCAAAACTTGGTATGGTAGGATGGACAGTTTCCTATCTAGTTTAGGCTTTACCAAGAGTAAAGCAGATTCCAACCTTTACTACAATGTTGACGAAGCGAATCCTGTGGTTCTACTCCTATATGTGGATGACCTATTTGTAATAGGAGATAACAGATTGATTGCCGATACAAAGAGGAATCTTGTTGCTGAGTTCGATATGAAGGACTTGGGGATGATGCACTATTTTCTAGGTATGGATGTGTGGCAGAGTACAGATGGGATCTTCCTTGGACAAGGGAAGTATACTGTAGATATCCTGGAGAGGTTCGAGATGATGGATTGAAAGGCCATGGCCACACCTATGGCATCGAATCTGAAGCTACTTTGTGATGCTTCATCTCAGCCGGTGGATGTCTTTATGTATCATTAGATGATTGGGTCCTTGATGTACCTGACAAACACGAGAACAGATATTTGCTTTGCGGTGAACACATGGAGCCAGTTCCTGATGGATTCGAGGAGTGTTCACCTGATTGCTGTAAAGCATATTCTGAGGTACCTGAAGGGTACAGTTGATTATGGGCTCAAGTATGAAGTGAATCAAAAGTTTAACCTACAGGGTTATGTTGATTCAGATTGGGTAGGCAGTGCTGCAGATAGGAAGAGCACTTCTAGGTGCTGCTTCAGTATGGGATCAGGTGTGATCTCTTGGTTTAGCAGGAAGCAATCCTGCGTAGCACTGAGTACAGCTGAGGCAAAGTATGTTGCAGCCTGTTCAGCTAGTTGTGAGGCAGTATGGCTTTGAAAGCTACTGTCTGATCTATTTGATCTCCCATTGGATGCTACTGGTATCTTCTATGATAACTAGAGTTGTGTGAAGCTATCTGAGAACCCAGTGTTTCATGACATATCGAAACACATAGAGATCAAATATCACTATATCATGGATATGGTGTAGAGAGGGGCAGTGAAGCTCCTATATGTTGTGACAAACGAGCAGATTGCAGATGTGCTGACGAAACCACTAGCCAAAGTGAAGTTTGAGTACTTCAGGGAGAGGCTTGGTGTTCTTCAGATCAACGACACTTTGAGGAAGAAGTGATGGACACATTTTCGGAAGCCATTCCAAGCATGTTGGAAGGAGGATCCTTCACATGGTTGTGGATGTAAGCCCTGGATGATGAGCATTGGGACGATGCTTCAGTTACTGCTCTATATATGCATCAGGATGATGTTGGATATGATCAGTTGGATCATTTATATGTATATGTATGTACGCATCATGTTGGATGCTGGATATGATTAGTTGGATAATTTATATGTATATGTATGTACACATCATGTTGGATGCTAGATATGATCGGTTGGATCATTTGTATGTATTTGTATATGCATCATGTTGGATTCTTAGACCATGTATCTATATATGTATCAGGAGGATACTGTGTATGATCAGGTATATCATGTATGTTGATATGTATCAGATGGGTACATTGTGTGGATCATGTATCTGTGTATGTATCAGGTGGATACATTGTATGATCAGGTAGATCATGTATGATGATATGCATCAGGTAGATACTTGGTATGCATCAGGTGGATGCAGTGTATGATCATAGATGACGAGCTTCAAGATGTTGCTCCAGATGACATGCAGCAGGATGTTGCAGTGATGATGATCATGATGATGTATGATGAGTATCAGGATGATACTTTGTGGCCGTGGATCAGGTTGTGCAAATGAGGATGTCTGGGAGATCCTATAGGTCGGAGTTGTGTACCCGTAACAGCCTGGGATGCTCTTTCAAGACATTGCACTTGGAGGACATGTAATTTGTGCCCCGGGAGATTTCAAGTCGGAGTTCTGTACCCGTAACATCCTGAGATGCTCTTGTGAGGTTTTGTCCTATGGCATGTAATTTGTGCCTTGGGAGATTTCAGGTCAGAGTTGTGTACTCGTAACATCCTGAGATGCTCTTTCGAGGTTTTGCCATGACTACATGTAATGTGTGCCCTGGGAGATCCTTCAGGTCGGAGTTGTGTACCTGTAACATTCCGAGATGCTCTTGCTAGTTTTTGTGGTGACCACATGTAATTTGTGCCTTGGGAGATCCTTCAAGTTGGAGTTGTGTACCCATAACATCCTGGGATGCTCTTTCGAGGTTTTTTGGTGGGGTCACATGTAATAAGCCTTGGAGATCTAGATACGATGAAAAAGGCCTCAGATGCTCTTTAGGGTTCTTGCTAGTCAAGAGACTCTTTTAAGGTTTTGTGACGCACGTAATAAGTCTTGAGAACTCCACAGAATGGCTAGTGATGATGAAGACCTACAGGTGGTGGGCCTACATCTTCTATGAAAAAGGATTGGCTCTGTAGAACTTCCTATGATGAGTAGATTCAGAGATTGATTGAGATAGCAGCAGCAGTGACAATGGCAATGACTCAATGACGATTATCCAGTGATGATGATCCAGAGAGGAAGACTTGTGCTAGAAGACCTGTGTTGAGAAATACCTTCCTAGTTAAGAGGTAGTGTTGATGTATATGTAACTTCGGAATGTATTTCATATATGTATATTGTACTCCTATAGAGATAGTATTATTCCTCTATACGGAAGTGTTTGTATTCCTATAGAGATGTTATTATTCCTCTATATGGAAGTGTCGTCATTTATATTGTAAGTGCCGTAACTTATACTTGATGGGTTATTAGACCACCCTATTGGGGGTAGGCCATGTGGGTCAAAAGGTTATTAGACCACCCTATTGGGTGTCGTCCCAGTCAGCATTATGTTATGTGGTTAAGTTAAGGTCGACCTAGTAAAGGTTATTAGGCAAGCCAATTCAAGTATAAATAGAGTGCGGGAGGCACTCTATTTCATCATTCTATTCTCTCTCACACTCTTGCGAGAGTGGCGCACTTGTGGAGGAGAAGAAGCTGCTACTAGGAGAAGACTATCTCTTGTACTTTGGTTGTATCATTGCTCTATCTATCTCTGAGGAAGTTATTGGGGTTTTTCAGCTTTATGGTTTTCCCCAAGTAAACTATGTGTCTCTTGTGTGCTTGCATTATTATGTCCATGATTGATATTCTGTAGATATGATGTACATGTTCTCTCAGTTAAGATCCTAGATCAGATTGAAGTAAATTCTGAAAAATTAACACTTCATCATCAACATCATCATAATTTCCATTAGTCATCATCGTAATCATCATCACCATCTTCATCATCATCATCACCATTATCATCATCATCATCTTCGTCGTGATGATGATGATGATAATGATGATGATGAATATGGTGATGATGATGATGTTGATGATGATGATGATGATGATGATGATGACTAATGGATATGATGATGATGATGGTGATGATGAAGATGATGGCGAATATGCAACACATCATCATCATCTTCATCGTCATCCACAACATGATCCATGGCATGATCATCATCATCATCATCATTGTGAGGATGAGCATGAGGATGATGATGATGACGATGATGATGATGAGGAGGAGGATGAGGATGATGACGATGATGATGATGATGATGATGACTAATGGAGATGATGATGATGATGATTGATGATGATGATGATGATGTTGATTATGAAGATGATGATGAATATGCAGCACATCATCCTCATCATCATCAACATCTTCATCATCATCAACCACATCATCATCATCATCATCATCATCATTGTGAGGATGAGGATGATGATGATGATGATGATGGTGGTGGTGGATGATGATGAATATGAGTACGATGATGATGACGAATATTATCGTCATCATCAAAATCATCATATTCGTCATCATTATCTTCATTAGTCATCATCATCGCCATCTTCAACATCCCAACCATCATCATCATTATCATATGATCATGGTCACGATGATCATTGTTTTCGTCATCATAATCATCATCATCATCAACAACATGATCATGATCATGATCATCATATTCATCATCATCATCATCTTCATCATCGTCATCATCTTCATCATCATCATCATTGTGAGGACGAGGATGATGATGATGATGATGGTGGTGGATGATGACGAATATGAGTACGATGATGAAGATGATGATGATGATGATGAATATGAACATCATCATCAAAATCATCATATTCATCATCATCATCTTCATTAGTCATCATCATCACCATCTTCATCATCCTCACCATCATCATCATCATCATATGATCATGGTCACGATGATCATTGTCTTCGTCATCATAATCATCATCTTCATCATACTCATCATCGCCATCTTCTTCATCATCATCATCATCATGGCGTTGATGATGATGAAGATGAAGATGAAGATGATCATGATGATGAGGATGATGTGCTGCATATTCGTCATCATCTTCATCATCATCATCTCCATTAGTCATCATCATCACCATCTTAATCGTCATCATCATCATTATCATCATCATCATATTCGTCATGATGATGATGATGATGATGATAAAGATCATGATGATGATGAAGATGGTGATGATGATGATGTTCATGATGATGATGACGACGATGATGACTAATGTAGATGACGACGATGATGATGATGATGATGATGAAGATGATGGCGAATATGCAACACATCATCATCATTGTGAGGACGAGCATGAGGATGATGATGATGATGATGGTGATGATGATGACGACGACGACGATGATGAAGATGATGATGATGATGATGATGATGACTAATGGATATGATGATGATGATGATGATGTTGATGATGAAGATGATGATGAATATGCAGCACATCATCCTCATCATCATCAGCATCTTCATCATCAACATCATCATCATCATCATCATCATCATCATCATCATCATTGTGAGGACGAGGATGATGATTATGATGATGATGGTGGTGGATGATGATGAATATGAGTACGATGATGAAGATGATGATGATGATGATGATGATGATGATGACGAATATGATCATCATCATCAAAATCATCATATTCGTTATCGTTATCTTCATTAGTCATCAGCATCGCCATCTTCAACATCCTCACCATCATCATCATTATCATATGATCATGGTCACGATGATCATTGTCTTCGTCATCATAATCGTCATCTTCATCATCGTCATCATACTCGTCATCGCCATATTCTTCATCATCATCATCATTATCATCTTCGTATCATTATCATCATCATCATCATCTTCGTCATCACCCTCTTCCTCATCATCATCATCAACAAAATCTTCATCGTCATCATCATCATCATCATCATCGTCATCATCAACACCATCATATCGTCCTTCTTCCTCATATTCATCAACATCTATGTCATCATCTTCATCGTCAACGTCATCATGATCATCATTATCATCCTCATCATCAACATTGATGGTGATGATGGTGATGATGATGATGATGATGATGATCATTATCATCCTCATCGTCAGTAGAGAGGCTCCTACTCTCACTCCGAGTTGGAACTACTATGACGCTCAGATTTCCTATCTCGCCGAGATGGTATCCCCTACACTTCCCCCACCCGCTATTCATCGACTCACCCTATCGTTGTTAATCTTGGCAGTTTCGCTAGGTGTAGGAAAGATCCCTTCCGCAAGGGAAATCGTGGTTCAGGTAGGGTGAAACAATGCCAAGTGGATGCTATCGAAGTTTTCCTCGCGTTAGTATCATCATAAAGGGTTTCCGTGATATTTTGGCGCATTCCTTGCTTAATGCGAAAGGTTGGGCTTTGTTCTCCTTCGAGAGACTACCCTCATTAATGCACCAACCACCCAACAGATCTTGTCGAGAGGTGGTCGATAGAGGGGGCAATCCCTTGAATTAGTTCATCCTTTGTATAACACATAGCCACTTATTTTTAAAAGGTTTACTATGTAAATGTATTACCATCTATCATATTCAATTCGTAGGTTATTATTGAAAAAAATGTATTTGTGTAAACTTTTTCCAAATGCTTTATGTAAACTTTTTTCAAATGCTTTAGAGAAAGAATTGAATTATTATAATTCAATTAAATTATAAATATATACATATATATTCTTTTTTTTTTAATTTTACTTTTCTTCTCCTCTTCAATATTTTCCTTGAGAAGCTTTAAATATATTGAACGCTTCAGAGTTCAATATGTATCTATATACTATGCGTATATCAAATCCAATTAATAATGAAACTCAATAGGTTTTTAAGGGAAAATTAAGCATGACTTTAATATATATATATACAAATGATACTCCTCTTTATCATATCATATAATTATATATATATATATATATATATATATATATATCGTCCATCTAGTCATTTAATTATGTTTGACTTTACTTAGGTGGGTTCTTTAAAAATTTAAAGAAAATATCATTAGTTTCCTCACCCTCAAATGTCTATGACTTAATATAGAATTTTTACGACTTCCTAGTCATCCAAGCTTTCTCCTTGGAAGGATTTAGTTACTTATTGTTTAGTCGCATTGCTCTAAATCCCCTAAGATTTAGGATAACAATTATTATCATCACAAAAATTTCAAGGTCCACTAGTGGGGCCTTGGCCTTGAGCTCCTCACCAAGCTATTTACATATTTACAATTACATTTACAAGAGTAATGATAATAATAATAAGGTCAAATTGGGGGGATGTTACATTCTCCTCTTACTCCAATTTACTTATACCAATCGACTATCAACTTTGCTAGTCGATCCACATGGAAAGAATATAACATTCCCAACAATAATCCAATCAACCATCAATTTTAATGAAAGTTTTTTAATAATAATATAAAAATATCTATAATAAAATTATATCATTATAAAGATGCTGATCCAACTTTATATAAACTAGCACAACCACTTAACTTGTGGGTGTTCAGGTCGCAAGTTAAGTGCCACGAACAAGTTATATGTTACTTCTTCTCCATGCTAAGTTTTTTTTCCAGCGAAAAAATCTACTATCGATATTCAAAAATTTGAATCAAATAGTACAAAGTACTTCCGGATCCTTTTATCGAATCGAGTTCATGGAGATCAGCAAAGCTAAAAGAACTAGCTCCCGTGCATGATTCTCAAAAATATTACAGAATTACACTAGCTGCAATAGCATGATAGCATGACAGCCAAGTCAAAAGACAAAAATAAATACAATCAACAGATCAGAAAGATATACAGAAAGGTACCAGCAAAACTTATTCAAAAAAGTAAGTAGAGCCACCATCCTGGAGGCTGTTATCCAGCCACTCCTCCCAAATCAGTAGACCTTCACTGCCTGATAATGCTTGCTTGGACAGATTGTCTGCGAGAGAGTTCTGTTCTCTGTAGATGTGTTCAAACTGAATACCTTGAAGCTTTGAGATTTCAAATTGTGTCTGAAGGATCCAGTGTCTCAAGTTCACAACATTCAAATTGAATTCACCCGCAGCCCATTTAATGGTGACTCTGGAATCACCGAAAACCTTGATATTGGCTAATCCAAAGATGTTTGCAACTCTGAGAACGCACCAAAGTGCCATTAATTCCACTTTCATATTTGTACCTGAGCCACAGTTGAGTCTAATAGAAAAATAATGTGACTCATTAATATAGATCACACCCGTTGTAATTACTTGTTGTGTAGGCCTTAACTACCTGTTACCTTCTTTAGTTAAATAGGTTGTTTGTCACTACCTATTATCCATGCATGCATGAACACTGAATTATACATCTATCAACTACTAGTTTTTTTCTTTTTTCTAATTTTGAACAATGCCCATAAAATCAATCTGGATAGTACACTTGTCCTATCCTCCTTCAATCCATAAAAAACATTAGTCCACCACAAATTATAAGATATAACTACCTATTGGTATAATTAATATCAACAATTAGGCTAACATTAATCTGTCTACCATATGTGGATATTAACATATTGACCGTATCTTTTTAAAGATATATTATTATTATTTTATATCTTATTATTACTAATGAGATTAGCGCTTAATACATTTCAGATATGAACATTGGAGCAACACCAATACTTGCAAACACTTTTGGCCAATATGACATTGACATGCGAAATCTTGGAGACTTTTATGGACATTGTGCATAAATGGTTTTCCTCAGTATTTAAAATAAAATGCTGTATTTCTTTGTGGCTAGATGGATAGTTTAACTCAGCTACTTTGAACGAACCAGATCCATAACCACACACAATTTCTTTGCCTTCTATTATTTCAATCAACACACCACCCCAAGTGGAAGAAGAGGCATCAGTCTCAATTACCAACTGACCGATTCCTTGAGGCAAGGACAAAGCTGGAAGATTCTGGACTTTAGCCAGCATCAAGGCACTCGAATATTAATACGAGGAAATAAGTATAAAACAATTTTATTTATTTGCTCTAGTGAAATATGCAATTTGAGAAATTACCTTATTTACAAAGCAAATATTATTACTCTACGTTTTATGTTACAGTGAAAAGGTGCAGTCTGAGAAATATAAGTGTAGCCCGAAAGGGCACTCATGCGATTTATATATTTTCCTTATTCTAAAACGACAGGGCTACTGATGCGACTTGTCTTGTATTTTATGCGACATATCTTCTCTATTTTCCTACACGGTAAGAATTAATGATGCGACATATCTTGGCTGTCGCCATTGTTAAGCACGCCAAAAATTATTTTAATTTTGTTCGGTCGGTGTTCTGTTTTATAGTTTCTTTCCATTGTACGAGCGTTAACTTCAAGTTTTCCACAAAATTGGTAGTTCGTAGACTTCGAAGATGGTTTCTTCTTATTTATCATGTGCCTCGATTTGAATTCTAGTAATTTTCCACATGCAAGTTTGATACTTTTTTTTTTTCCAGAAAAAAAATCATATTCATTCATCTTAAAGAGATCTGAATACATTCCTTAGGTGTTGTTTAAACAAGCACTATGCAAAATCACTTGACTACTGATCGTTGCTACCAGCCATTTAAAAAACTTTAGAAAATGGTAATTTGGATTCCTGTATTCTACAAAAGCCACCTAAGCACTATGCTAAATCACTTGACTACTGTCCGCTCCTACCAGCTATTTAAAGAACTTTACAAAATGGTTATTTGGATACCTGTATCATTATACAATAGCCACCTTTTATAACTTTACAGGAATTACAAGGCTTAGACTTAAAGTCTTAACCGAGAAGGTATTTAGAACAAAAAGGAAGCTAGCCTGCTAATCTTTTCCTCCTGAGATTCCTGATAGATTGAAATTAATTTGCACATGTCCGCTTCTTCAAGAAGACCTCCTTTAGATAGACCATCTTCCTTGTCGTTCTGTTCTCTGAAAATGTGTACAAATTCCACCTTCAGAATTTTTTGTACCATTAGATCTACTCTATCTCCCAGGTTTTGCAAAGCGTAATTTTGAAAGCTGATATCCTTGTTCATTCTTTTGATCCACAGTTCGGAGTCTCTGTATACTCTGAGTTCATTCACTGCAAGAGTTTTCGCCGACAGCAGAAGTACTAATAATGCAAGTCCTTCTGCCCTATTGTTTGAGCCTTCTCCTCCATTGGCCAGGAAAGTCACCTCCTTCCCTTGGTGTGCTATGTGTCCTCCCAACCCACATACGTTATTCATGCATGCTCCATCAAAATAACCTACTGAAACTCCCACTGCATGGTTCTGAGCCTTCATTATTCTGACCTTTTCTTTTCGCTCCTTGCCTTTGAAAAACGTATACATGGAAAGAACTTGTGCTTTAACTACGAAACTCGGAATCAGCTTATCCTCGAAAATAGCATTATTTCTAGCCACCCAAACCTGCCAGATCACTAAAAAGAGGATACTTCTACTATTTTTAGCACCTCGTCCTCAAACCAAACCTTTACGAGGCCTTCAATACTTTCTACTTCCCTGATCTTCCCCAGCTGTAGCTTGTCCACGACCTCTGTCCAAATCTGTCTAGTGTATGTGCACTTGAGGAATAAATGTTGTGCATCTTCGTCTTCCTTCATGCAGAGGCTGCATCGGCCTGGGCCAGCCAGATTGCGTCTTTTTAGTTTGCCCCAGGTTAACACTTTGTCTTGAATAGCAAGCCAAACCATTATCTTGCATTTATGCGGAGCATAAGATTTCCATAACCGAAATCCCCACCATGGTTTATCCATGAGACCATTGTTTGTGATAGCCTCGTATGCTACTTTAACAGTAAAATTGCCCCTTTCCTCTTTTCCTTGCCAGTGCAATACATCATTTTCCTCCCCCAACCGAATGAATCCTCTCCTTAATTCATCGGTCCAGGTAGTCCAGATCTTCCCGCATACATCCGGAATCTTCATCCTCTCCGCAGAAAGCCAATGCTGTCTGAGTCCTTCTCTGTGCGAGGCAACATCGGCTAGTACCCTGTAACCATTCGTCTGCAACCATATCAAGTTTGATACCTGTTTAGGGACCCACACAGAAATGTAATTCAGTGTATCACGCATTAAAATTGTAAATTAAATCATGTAATACATTACCATCTTAATTATCTTAATTAGTTCATTTTATCATTTACAAGTGGAATTTTGTTTTTTTTATTCAATGAACGAACTTTGAGTTCTAAACATTTATAGAATTTTGTTACATATTTGGTTCGCAACACAATATGTGTTTAGATATTATTTGAGATTTTGGACTTTATTGAATGGATTAACAAGATTAGCATTAGTGTAATAAGTGTAGAGCGGGGATTTATTTCATGGTCTTTGTATCTTGTTATGCTCAAATGCATATTGATTAAGCTTTAAATAAGCTTCAGTTAAGGGGTGGTTATCAAATGGGTATGTTTATTAAATAATATTTGTTTTTATGTTTATATTAATTAGTTTAATGTTTATGTTACATTAATATTTATATTAACTAGCACAACCACAAGTGAAGTGGCCGGTGAAAACCTATAGGTGTAGCCAACCACTTAGTTTTGTGGAGATAGTTGGTTGTTAAACAAAGGCTAAACAAAAGGGGTACGTTTATTAAATAGCATTTGATTTTATGTTTATATCAATTAGTTTAATGCTTATGATAGTTTAATGTTTATATTAATTAGTTTAATGTTTAGTTTTTGTTTAACAACCAACCATCTCCACAATGAGGATTCATTTCGTATCTTGTTATTCTCAAATACATCTTGATTAACATTTAAATAAGTTGAGATTAAGCGGTGGATAAGAAAAATGGTATGTTTATTAAATAACATTTGTTTTTATGTTTATATTAATTAGTTTAATGTTTATGATAGTTTAATGTTTATATTAATCAACTTTTAATGTTTAGCATTTGTTTTACAACCAGCCATATCCACAAAAATAAGTGGTTGGCTACACCTATTGGTGTTCACCAACCACTTTACTTGTCGTTGTTAGGTTAATCTTGTTGATCCACTCAAGGAAGTCCAAAATCTCAGATAATATCTAAACACCTATCAGTGTAATTAAAACTAGCACAACCACAAGTAATGTGGTCGATGAACACTGATAGGTATAGCCAACCACCTAGTTTTGTTGAAATGGCTGGACAAGATTAACCCGAGTGTAACAAGTGTACAGTGAGGATTCATTTCATGGTTGTCATATCTTGTTATGCTCAAATGCATTTTGATTAAGATTTAAACTAGCACATCCATAAGTAAAGTGGTCGGTGAACACCGATAGGAGTAGCCAACCACTTAGTTTTGTGGAGATGGTTGGTTGTTAAACAAATGCTAAACATTAAACTAATCAATATAAACATTAAACTATCATAAACATTAAAGTAATTAATATAGACATAAAAACGAATGCTATTTAATAAACATATCCATTTTCTTATTCACCGCTTAACTTGAACTTATTTAAATGTTAATCAAGATGCATTTGAGCATAACAAGATAAGCGGACCATGAAATGAATCCTCACTGTGGAGATGGTTGGTTGTTAAACGAAAGCTAAACATTAAACTAATTAATATAAACATAAAAAAAAATGTTATTTAATAAACGTACCCCTTTCCTTATCCACCAATTAACTTAAACTTATTTAAATGTTAATCAAGATGCATTTGAGCATAAGAAGATACGACGACCATGAAATCAATCCTCACTTATTAGTTTAATGTTTATATCAGGATTAGTTTAATGTTTAGCCTTTGTTTAACAACCAACCATCTCCACAAAACTAAGTGGTTAGTTACACCTATCCGTGTTCAGCCACTTCACTTGTGGCTATGCTATTAAATCTTAATCATATTTAAATTTTAATGAAGATGCATTTGAGCATAACAAGGTACAACAACCATGAAATAAATCCCCGTTCTACACTTGTTACACTCAGGTTAATCTTGTTAATCCATTCAAGGAAGTCCAAAATCTCAAATAATATCTAAACACCTATCCATTTAATTAGTATTTTTTTTATCTTTAATTCTATTAAATTTGACTTCTAAATATTTATTAAAATTTATTTATCATGTTTTGTATAAGTTTATTTATCATGTATCTCAATCCGAAGTTACACTGAACGTAGTCTCACTTCCTCATTTGCATTGTCAACGATTTGTATACAAATTTATTGTGTTAGTTGAAACGTCAAGATAATTGGTATTTCAATTACAATTCAATTTTTAAGTCAAATAAAAATAAAAAATCAATGTATCTCAATCGGAAGTTACACTGAACGTAGTCTCACTTCCTCATTTGCATTGTCAACGATTTGTATACAAATTTATTGTGTTAGTTGAAACGTCAAGATAATTGGTATTTCAATTACAATTCAATTTTTAAGTCAAATAAAAATAAAAAATCAATGTGTCTTTTTAATTTATATTTTTTTTAAAATTAAATTATAAAATTATTTTAATTTATTTAGAAAAATAGTTTTAATTATATGAATTTTAAAATTCATTATGTCTTTTTTCAATGTTTTCTATAACATGATTAATAGTTATAATTAAAATAAAGTATAAGCATAAAAAATTGCATTCATAATAACTATATATTGAAGATTTTAGATAATTTTTTTTTTAAAGAATTGTTTATAACTTAATGGTGTTTTTAAATTTTTTTATAGGTTTGTATTCATGCAGTAGACGGTGACCTTATACAAGTAGTACTTTAATTGTACATTGTATATGATTCACTATATATTATAAACCTAATGAACAAATAATGCTTTTAATTCATTAAAAAAACATCTTATATATTTTATATTCATAAAAAAAACCTTTAAAAAAAACTAAATATAATCAAACTAACTTTCTTAATTATTAAAAGAAAATATCTTATATAAAAATTGTGTACTTCTTATATAATAAAGTTTCCAAATTATCATCTCATGAGTCATCTTTATGTAAAGACAAATTATTTAAATAGAATTTATAAATCACATTCTCTTAACATTAGTAAATAAAATGATATCACATGGGAATCCCATGCTTCGTAACAATAAAATATTTCTCCAAAGACTTCATGAATCTCAAGCTCTTGATAAGGATAAGGAATTGAATTATATGATTGAATTATGTTTATCAAAATGCAAGCCTTTCCATAGAGTAAAAAAACAAAATTATATTTAAATACAATTTATAAATCACATTCTTTTAACATTAGTAAATAAAATTATATCACATGGAAATCCCATGCTTCTTAACAATAAAATATTTCTCCATAGACTTCATGAATCTCAAGCTCTTCATAAGGATAAGGGATTGAGTTATATAATTATCAAAATGAAAGCTTTTCCAATCAAGAATCATTTTTCAATAGAACGCAAATGTGATTTTCATTAGAATTTTTTAAAAATACGAAATTTTTAAATATTATTTAATAATAATTTGCAAATTTAAATATAGAAAGCTTAAACTTTAATTAATAATTTTAAAATAAATACTAATTTAATTTTAAAAAATTAATATTACCTGTTAATCATTTAAAAATGGATAGAAAAACTTGGATGAACATAATTTTAAATAGAATATAATAAAATGATTAAGTTAATTATGAAATAAAAAAACTTTATAATATTTATTTCGAAAACTTTTCTTCATTAAAAAAATGGTTTCAAAATATTATTATAATTTTTTTGTGTGCCAAGCCAATAAAAAAAACCACCATGTGCTCTTAATTCATTTTCTATAGGCTTGTACCTATGGAGTAGAAGGTTACCTTATACAAGGATTACTTTAACCATACAGCTATTCATTATTTATTATAAGTCTGGTAAACAAATGATACTCTTAATTCACAAAGAAACATCTTATACATTTTACATTCATAAAAAAACTTAAAAAAATAAATAAATATAATCAAACTAACTTTCTTATTCATTAAAAAAAATTCCTATTTAAAAATGGCGTGTTTCTTATATAATAAACTTTCCAAATTATCATCTCATGAATCCTCTTTATGTAAACACAAATGATTTAAATACACTTTATAAATCGCATTCTCTTAACATTAGTAAATAAAATGATATCACACGGGAATCCCATGCTTCTTAACAATAAAATATTTCTCCATAGACTTCATGAATCTCACGATAAGGAATTGAATTATGTTTATCAAAATGAAAGCTTTTCCATAAAGTAAAAATAAATTAAAAAATTAAAGTGTCTTTTTTTAATAGAACGCGAATGAGATTTTCATTCGAATTTTTTTAAAATAAGAAACTTTTAAATATTATTTAATAATCACTTCCAAATTTAAATATAAAAAACTTAAAATTTAATTAAAAATTTTAAAATAAATATTAATTTAATTTTAAAAAATTAATATTACTTGTTAATCATATAAAAAATTCAGAGAAAAACGTAGATGAACATCATTTTAAATAGAATATAATATAATAATTAATTATAATTATGAAATAAAAAACTTCATTAATAAAAAATTAATTTAATTATGAAATAAATTTTTTTATAATATTTACTTCGAAGACTTTTCTTCGTTGACAAATGGTTTCAAAACAGATTCATCCTGCCAAGCCAATAAAAATCCACCATGTGTTTGTACACGCGCTTAGGATAAAAGACAACTAAACTGCTTCGCTTTTTCGGGGATTTTAGGATAAAACCGGTTAAAATTCTTTCTCGAAATTGCTATTTTTGCAATTTTGTAATTTCAGTAATTGGGATTGCTCATTTTAGACTAATTGCACAATTTTAAAACTATCAAGATTGCCGAAATTGTGATTTTGACAAGAATTTCTTTGTCGAATTCCAGCAAGTCGAAGTGCTTTAGTTAGTCTTTATAAAGCTCTACCTTTCTGCAAGTTAATTTTACCGTTTTCTTGACCGCTGACCGCTGCACTATCATGTTGCCAGTAAAGACTGTCACATTTGTCCTTCCGTTATTTAGCTATATCGTCCGTCTGAGAACGGTAAGATTTCTGCAGCTTAATTTTACTGTGTTCTTAACCATTGGACTCTAACTCTACGCTTTTGCTGCCTGATTGTCAAGAAAATACATTCGATTTTTCTTCAGTCTATGTTCTCCATTTCAATGGTGGGATTTTGACTATGGAAAACAACACTACTGCCCAAACCTTCTTTGTTGCGGACATGTCCAGGGCCAATACTCAGCTCCATGCTATGTGAAATCCCTAGATGCTGGTTAGTAGTTATCTTACTTATAATCTTGGCTTTAATCATGTTATTTGTTGAAAAGTAAATAAGGCCTAGCTACTACTCTTCAAACTAAGGCAGTTTATAAAACTTCAAGAGAATGTACTATATTACTATATCAGTACTATTTACTTAAAAACAAATTGCAATGTTTAGTCCTCATTAAAGTATCTATATCAGTAATATTTACTTAAAAACAAATTGCAATGCCCAGTCCTCATTAAAGTATCGATCGATTGAGATGTTGTAATGTATGCAAATGTAACCTACCTAGTACTTAAAACATTTTATTTTTGTGGAAAAACATTAATTTAAAACTTATTGTAAATTTTTATGACCAAGGGTGGTCAAAGATGACTGTAATTGAATATTATTATTATTTGATAAATTAAAATAGGAGACACTCATCCAAAGAGGACTGTTGAAGAGTGTTCACTGACCTACTAGGAGGAATAAAACTATTGTAGAAGGAAATTGACACGTGGCAACATCTACCCTCACTTACTAGCTATTGCTGGGGGCAACTTCCCTAAAAAAGTGGTCATGTTCCCCAAGGATGGTGGAACTGATCAGGTGGCTCATTAATTGATAAAATGACCCTTAAGACCTAGGCAATCTTTATATAGCCATCGAATTTGAGCAAGTAGCTCACACATTCTCAGAGGATACATAACTTTTTCCTTGTCCTGCTAGAAACTATTTTGTTGAGCACACAAAAGATTCGATGAGGGGATAAGATAACTAATGAGTTGCAGTGTAAGTCTATCAAATTTTGCTGAGTGCAGAGAGTGTTTATGCAAGTCTCCATGATAGCTGAGTTTCAGAAATATTGTCACATGCTTCTACATGAAATCTTTGTCCTGGTGGTTCAATGAACAGGCTCGGGGGTCCTAAAGCAAGTAAGAATTGGCTGCTTTCAGGAGACGATTGGGAGGAGCGATCTTCTTTGGGTGTTTTTCCACCCTATCCGTTATTAGGTTCTACTTTATTTTAGTTATTTACTTATGGATGGCTAATCTATTTCTGAAAGGTGTATTATACTTAACTGCTAGATTATAAATACTAAATTGATAAGTTTATTTCTGTATGAATGGTTGAATGATTGAATCTAAAAATTTAAACAGAATGGATAAATTTCTCTCTGTATTTTTCGACTCTCCGAAGAGACGTACTCTAGTACAAAGAGATTTGCTTAAGTAGATAGATTTCAATGATTTCATTTAATAGATTGAATGATGTTGGTTAAAATGTTGATCTTATGTTTTGCAATAAGTTATAGACATAGCTATTAAATATTGAAATGGTACTCATAAATTCTTAGAGTTACAGTTTATTTCTTCTACAATTCATAATGAATACAATAGCTAGTTTAAATAATAATCAGAACTATACACCATGATAGAAATCCCATTTGATACACAGTCA